>APFE031387460.1:16401-35915 GCA_000404065.3 Pinus taeda | reverse complement strand
ATTTCACACCCCCCCCCCCTGCCGACTCTACTTACCACTCAGGGCACCTTCCGAAAAGTGGTTTCTGCTCTCAACAAATGACCCATTTGACAGCTTAAACTCCACTAACCTATCGCGGCGCGTTGCCATACCTTGTCATGTTCGTCCACCACTCTCATCGCTCCACGCCACCACTCTATCCCATCTGTTTCCAGGAAAAATAGTGTCTTTTCAATCGACTATCCCTCTAGGTTTGGTAGCTACCCTAGAAACAATAGTTCAAAGTAATTCAACAATTTATTATATGCACAATAGATAAGAGAAGGATGAGAGGACCAACCTGGAACTTTCACTTGATCCTTTGCTTGATCTTTCTCCCCCTTGACAGAGCTCGTAACTCCTCTCCGTACTTATCCCGCTTGAAGAGTACCTGTAGAAACACAGTAGCAAAGAACTATCAAAGCATCTTGATTTGTTGTAACACAAACACTACAGAATCAGATATATAATGAACATACATTGGCATTCACAAATAACAACATTCACAAGTGCACAATTATATGGAAGAAAACTTGAAGAACTTTATTAAATAGAAGGGAGAATTACAACCCAGTTTTCTAATCTAGCATCATCCTCCCAGTATCAGGCCCTCTTCACCTCATGAAATAGAAAATCACACCAACAATACAATGCCCTTATCTCAAACATAAACTATCAGCACTTCCTTGCAATTCACAACATTCCAACCTCCAGATCACTTAGAAGAGGGATCCATTTATAGATGTGTGCAAGGGTGTGAGTCATCTCTGGGGTTTTGATTAGTGTCATTCCACTTGTTTCATTTGGTTCCACTTGGAGATTTCTTGGATCTCTTACTCATCCCTGAGCGAATTCAAAGAGGCAAGTGTCATAGGAGAAGTTTTTAGAAGATTCTCTGAGCATCCACTTAGCAAACTATCTCGGAAATTTGTCCATCATCGCTCATCGCACCCTATAGAAGGCCATATTAGCATGCATCACACCTAGCTAGTGTGGAAGTTAGTATGCATCGTACCCTGACAGTGGAGCAGTCAGTATGGTCCAGTTTAGGCCAATTCTGGATGGTTTTTCAGGGGGAACTTTTGGGGAATGATGTAATCAGATGACCATGATCTTTTAGGGTATGAAAACACTTCTAGGGGTTGAAGAGCCATAGTTTATCAACATATAAGATTGGGGTTGAAGTTCCCAAACATGTCTATAATAGTTACCCCCTAAAGCATGAAGTTGTAAATCTTAATGTCGGGTGAAATGCTTTATCATGAGGATCTGAGGTTTCGAACTGGAAGGTGACCTGTATAAATACAATACAATACTTTATCATAATATAATTTTCATGATCTAGCTGAGGTGGGCACTCCCATGCTCAACTTTTATAAATTCATTTCATATACATAGAACAAATATTCATCTGCATATGCAAACTGGTGATTCTTCAGTTGTAGAGTCATCATTCTTGGTCTGGATGACCATCTGTGCAGCTTCTGTGTACATTTGATGTCTTTATATCCCTGAATATATTGCAACCCGAATGGATGAAACTAGATCCGGGGTCTTCAAAACTTGTTCAATCTTTTCCCAATGTACAAGTCGACCCATGTGAAAATATGTTCTGAAGTTGAACATGGAACAACATCGCCTGATTACCAGCCAATAATGTGAGTTGTTAACAGATGTGAGAGGAATCACCGATAATGATGATGACCCCCAAGGTACTATAGTACAATTCATGTGGTGTTAATATATGATCCAATGTCAAACACCACGCAAAATCCTTCATTCGAAGGCCATTGATGTAAACCTGTCGCCGGAAGTGAGAAACTCTTGCAAGCTTCAAAGTACTGAAAGGGTTGTTTCTAAGTCAACTTCTTGGATAATGTGTTGATGTCAACAAGAAGTGACCTATCGTAGGAGGGCCTTAATGTATCCCACATCTATGACATGAAACGAGGCAAATGATTTCTGGAGGTGAAAACGATTTGACGACACAAGGTTCAAGAATGGCGGTCATGAAAAATGAAGGTTGAAGGTATTGCAGTGGACGAGGCATTAACTGGGTTTGTGATTTCTCAACTTAATAACTTCTCTTGAAAATGTCGGTGACACTGAGATGGATTGGTAGCGTTAACCCCAAAATATGGATGGTGTAGAAGATCAATGGTTAGATGACCGGTGAATGAAATAACCCAACCCGACTCAATAATGATGATGGAGTAAAAGTGTCATGTTCAAGAGCGACCTGCTACCATAAATTTCTTCAAGTTTTCTTCCCTTTTCCCCAGTCATTGCTGACTAGTACCTCTTTATTTTTGGCAAGCTTGGGGAGGATAACATATGCTTGTTCTCTAATTTTCCCTTTGGGCAAACCTATCGCTATGTTCTAACAAGTCTAGCGACAATGAAACTCGTTCTTGTCTAGGTGGACAAGTTTGTCGCTATTGTTTTAACGAGTCTAACGACAAAGATAACTCAGTCCTTTTCATGTTTAGAGAGTTTGAAAAGGGATGAAAAGGAAACTCCAAAAGTTATTTTTCGTAGAATAATCCCTTAAGTCCAAAAAAGGATAAGATAATACGAAAGGGATGACTTTTATGATCACTTTAACAAGCCAAAAAAGACAAGTTCTCAAACTTTTTCATGAGATAATCCCTCAGGTCCGAAAAAGATTAAAATGTACAGGAGGGATGGCACTTCCAATCAATTTAACGAGCTGGAAAGGCCAATTGCTCAACAATCTTTTCATATTTAACGAGTCTGAAAAAAGTTTAAAGGAGACTCGTTTTGAGGAATGAGTGGTGTCTGGGGTAGCAACTGGTTCTGGGTAATCTTGGAACTTCTCAAAACATGGTCTTTTCTGGGAAAAGGTTGGCTAACAAGACCACTCATCACAGTTGTTCCTCAAACAGGTAAACAATCAAGTGGAAGCGTATGATTGGCCAAAAGAATGGAGGTGATGGGAGGTACACAACCAAGGCTCAAAAGGCTGATAGTCATGGAAATCATAAAGGTTAATTACCCAAGGTGCATTCATTTTTTAACAAGCTTGAACCATGGGGGAACTATGCTCGATGGTAGGTTCATTTTTTAACGAGCTTAATACATGGGGGAACTATGCTTGGTTTTAGTTTTTCTTTTTTACGCAAGCTAGAATCGACAAAACTAAAAAAGCTAGAAAAGAAAAAGTTAGAAACAACAAAACTAAAAAGCTAAAAAGCTGGAAAATGAAATTGAAAAAGGTTTGCATGCCCCTAGCATGGTGAAAAGGAGAGTCTTCTGTAACCATATTGGAACTACTATGGTTGTCGTGGGATGGTTTCATCTACATAATAGACAAAACACTTCTTTGGCTTCGTCCGCAGAATAGACAAAGGTGAATGGTGTCTCAGACCAATCACATAACCAACAAGGGAACTTATATGGTAGGATGGTTTCGTCTATAGAATAGAAAAAAAAATTCCTTGTCTTCGTCCACAAAATAAAAAAAGGTGAATGGTGTCTCAGACCAATCACATAACCTACAAGGAAACTTTTCTTTTCAGTTGGGTTTGTCTGCAGACTAGACAAGGGTGCATGCCCCCTAAGCTTCGTTACATTCACCGAACTACTCCTGGAAATCAAGTGGATGGAATGAGGGTTCTTTTATGAGATCAAGTGAAAGACTCAACTGGAATTTTACGAGATATAATCAAAGACTCAACTTGGAACTTTGCTCCATGGGTCGTTGTTTCATTTTTTAACGAGCTTGACACAAGGCAAGGAACTATGCTCAGAGACCCCTAGTTTCATTTTTTAATGAGGTTGACACAAGAAAAATGAACTATCCTTGGACTCCCCAATCACAACTCGTAAGAGGTCATGAAGGAGAAATCTGGTTCCAATGCCCCCAGTACATGGTGTACAACATCACTGAATTGATCATCAATCGATGTAGGTATGGAGCCGGTTGCCACATAATTAACCCATGGCGAGGATGATACCATTGGTATAAATGGACCATTTAGGGATGATGGTTGACTAGGATCTATATTTGTACTAGGAAATTAAAGCTGATCAACGGTGACAAACCTGCCTTCATGCGGGAAACAGATCACTCGAAAGAGTATTGAAACAATAGCTCCCATGTGATAAACATAGTCATGCCCAAGAAGCAAATTGTAATCTAAAGGTCCTGGGACTACCATCACGTTCAGATAAATAGTTTTCCCTCCTAAAGTAATAGGTGACTGAGGGAGGATTCCTAATGGTTGATTGGTTCCTCTGTCAAATCCCAACAAATTTTATGTAACAGGCACAAGCGATGGCGAACCAAGCGCTTTCCAAGCAGTTGAGGAAAGGATACTCACTGATGCACCTTCGTCTATAATAGTGCCAGGTACAATCATTTTACAGACTTGTACTATGATTTGGAAAGGCACATAGGAAGGAAGGCGGGATCCTGCGAGTCGATTCCAATCAAAGGAAGTGACTAGACTACTTGGAGGGGGTACTACATAAACAGGTGAAATAACCCCTTGAGTAGTGGGAACTAGGGGATTCTCCTCCTGTTGTGAAGAAATGGACAGATTTCCCCCAAGTTCATCGAACTCTGAAGTGACAAAAAAAAATTTAACAGTATCATTCTCACTCTCTTCAGGAAGGGTATGGTCTTCTGAAGGTAAACTGGGTCAACTGTCACCTCGACCTATTGAATTTCGTCAGGTATAGACTCAGAAGATTCACTTTCAGTGATAGGTGTTTTGACTGATGGTTGAGTTAAGTCAGTCGATTTTTCAACTAGTAAAGGACTTGGGGAGAGTTTCCTGTATCCAGATGGAATTCGCTGCGGTGAAGCAGGATGGTTATCCAAGACTCTTTTGGCTTCATCCAAGAAAGGACAATAGTGGAGGGTATGGTTCCCTTCACATAATCTACATGGAACTTTGACGTTCCCTTTTTGTCCATGAACTTCATTATTACTAGTTGATGGTGTGTTGTCAACATGATCACCAGAAATTGACGACACTAGGTGGTGCGCACTGGGGGACCATTCTCTCAAGATCCAAGGAAGGCACAGACAATCTCTATGAAAATGGTCTCCTTTACAAATTATGCACGAAAATCTGGGTTTAAAAGATTTAATGTGTGGATTTTCACCAGATGATTCATGGTTGCCCCCTTGCTGAATCGACTTCTTCTTCTTCTTCTCCTTCCCTTTATTCTTCTTCTCAGCCACCATGTTACTAGCATCACTATTTTCACCAAGCGAATAGGAAGAAGGGGAGGGAGAAATGAACCAAGAAGAAGGTGAAGGGTAAACTTCAGCATCAACTGGATGTTGATTCGATTGCGGAGGAATCACGGTATTTTGAACCACAAAGGTTGAGAATAGCCATACTGGCAAGCCAATTATAATTCCTGGAAGGGACAATGTATCCATATATGGAGCACCAACATTTCCCCAAGAAGGAAAAGGACTAGGATTCACCTCAAAAGGGACTCCTTGATTGGTGGACTCCATTATCTCAACCTAAGATCAACGAAGGAACAGGGATGTTATTTTGAATTAATAAATTTAAATGATGCTTTGACACAACTTTGCTTTTTCAATTTTTAAGAGTCGAGAAAAAGCTAAAGATGACTCTAGTCCCCTTCGATTTTTAATGAGCTTGAACTGACAAGTGCTTAGATGGACCTTTTCTTTTAGAGAGTCAAAAAGGAATGAAAGTGACTACTCTAGAAAATCTAGACAGAGGGATTACCAAACCAATCGCAACACTGCAATATACACCTTTGTGATAAATAAAAGAGAAATTACCAAGGACTTATGTACGCCAGTCAATCTTCTCAAATGTTGTGTTCAATGCATTGCGGTCGATAGGGCGGCAGACATGGCTTCCTATGGATAAAGGATATAAGCCTATTGTGGTCTCCCAATATATACATGACGGTATGGGGAGCACAAGTCCGTGCTAGCACTTGTCGTATCAAGGAGGAGGAATCACCCAACCTTCAATGAAAACAATAGTTACTAGTTTTTATGACGCCAGAACACGTCTCTAGCCTAGAACTCTAGATGTGTTGTGTTAAGTTCCAAAGATTTGTTAGGTTCATTGGGATTTATTTTAGAGTTGATTTATTTTAAAGTTTGCCTTTCAATGGTTCACCGTGTGATGTTGATTTAAAATTCCTAAAATGCAATCTACAATGATAAACAATCGTTGTTTATTTTGAGCAATGAAAATCCTAGCTACTAGCGAAATAAAATTACGATTCTTTCAAACAAAGAGCAAAGAGCACACATTAATGCACTTTCCTAAATCATTTTTCACACACAAACTAAATGAAAATGTAAATTCATGTATTTGTTTTTCGTTCCCCTTAATGTGAAAAATGCCAAAAAGGAAAAACAAATGTAGCAAACATCTGAAATATTTCTTTCAAAATGACATTTTCAACAATTGCTTTTTCAAAATAGATAGGAAGACTAAACGACACTTTTCAATTTCAAAGAGAAAATTCTTTAGACACTTCGAATATCAATAAATCAAATTAAATACATGACAAAAAGTTGAATCGACTATCGAAGGAAGGAAGAATTCACGACACTTCTCTCTTTGACACAAAACGACAGTTACGACACTTTTTGTACCAAAATGATAGTTTGATTTAAGCAACTTTTTTACAAAGGATTGTAAATGATGCACAAATACATAAAAAAACATTTACTAATCCTAATCAATGGAGGTTGATCTATGTGATACAAGCAGGCTTCAGTAATGAGATATTGTTCATAAGAAGCAAAAACAACTAAACAGAACTGAAAACAAGGACAAAAACCCCAAATTTCTAGAATGGAAATTGGTTCAGTCAGTCATCGCACTTGGGCTTCATAGAAACAGGGACGCATCACACTTTACGGACTCGGGAGGTGTGATGCATATTGGTTGATAGTGACAGACAGTGCGATGGGCTAGGGAGCACAACTGAAGTGGGTTTTGGCTCAAATTTGTAGCTGATTTCAGTGAGTTAAGTTGTGCTATGATGGACAGTAAAGAGAAAACTATAGAGGAATGATCTTCAGAGGTTAGTGAGCTACCAAAAGGGGATCTAGAATGCTTGTAAGTAAAATGTTCAATTCATAAACTAAACCAGAGAATGATTGAAGCAGTGTTTATCTACTATACAATTGTAGAGAAAGAGCAGTTCGAAGGCTACCTGGCTGACTTCAGGCTCTATCTATAGCTTATAAAATAAATAACAACAATTAATAAACATCTATTCATTCCCCAGCGGAGTCGCCATTTTTTTTGGGAAAACTAGTGTCTTTTTGATCGACTAGCCCTCTAGGTTTGGTAGCTACCATAGAAACAACAGTTCAAAGTAATTCAATGATTTATTCTATGCATAATAGATAAGAGAAGGATGAGAGGACCAACCTGGAACTTTCGCTTGATCCTTTGCTCGATCTTTCTCCCCCTTGACAGAGCTCACAACTCCTCTCCATACTTATCCCGCTTGAAGAGTACCTGTAGAAACACAGTAGCAAAGAACTATCAAAGCATCTTGATCTATTGTAACAAAAACACTACAAAATCAGATATATAATGAACATACATTGGCATTTACAAATAACAAAATTCACAAGTGCACAATTATATGGAAGAAAACTTGAAGAACTTTATTAAATAGAAGGGAGAATTACAACCTAGTTGTTTGATCCAGCATGAAGCCCTCTTCACCTCATGAAATATCAAATCACACCAACAATACAATGCTCTTATGTCAAACACAAACTATCAGCACTTCCTTGCAATTCACAACATTCCAACCTCTGGATCTCTTAGAAGAGGGATCCATTTATAGATGTGTGCAAGGGTGTGAGTCATATCTAGGGTTTTTATTAGTGTCATTCCACTTGTTGCATTTGGTTCCACTTGGAGATTTCTTGGATCTCTTACGTCCCTGGGTGAATTCAGAGAGGCAAGTGTCATAGGAGAAGTTTCTAGAATATTCCCTGAGAATCCACTTAGCGAACTGTCTTGGACATTAGTCCATCCTTGCTCATCGCACCCTACAGAAGGCCATATCAGTATGATCACATCTGGCTAGTGTAGAAGTGAGTATGCATCGCACCCTGACAGTGGAGCAGTTAGTATGGTTCAGTTTAGGCCAATTTTGGATGGTTTTTCAAGTGGAAATTTTAGGGAATGATGTAATCAGATGACCATGATCTTCTAGGTAATGAAACAACACTTTTAGGGGTTGAAGAGCCCTAGTTTATTGACATATAAGATTGGGGTTGAATGCCAAAATATGTCTATAACACCATACACCTATCACCTCCATTCCCACGCAATACCCGTTGCGCATTCAATCCGTTGGAACGTTAATCAACAAGATCGTGCCATTTCATGCCACTTCAACAGGAACTCTGAAAATTTGCAAATGCATCATCTCTCACCCATTTGGAGATTATAGAGTTTTCGATATGGTTTTTATGCAAGTGAAGCGAAATTTTGCTGATATATACACAGATTGCAAAAAAGCAGTCGAATTACCTACTCAGCTGCAACAAGATGCAATTAGCTGCATTTAACAAGCATTCCCCTTCTTGAATCCCACTTTTCGATCACTCCCTTTATGTTTTCCCTCTCTGTGTTCCCTCTTCTTTTCATCCCTTTTTCTAATTGCAATTCACTTGCAAATCCAGATATAGTCTAGGTTTCAAACTTCCAGAAGATAGTTGTGTCTCCAAAGAAGAAAGAACAGGATATGTTCAATCTAGTGGTGCACCCACCAATGGACTTGGACCACATTCCACTTGCAGATAGAGACCTCATGATACATGAGTCACTATCAGAATTTGATCTCTTCGACATTTATTGTTGGTGGGAGGACAAATTCATCAATGAAATGGATGATATAGGACTCTTGGATACAAATTTACCTTTCTACATATTTCCCAAGACCCATAGCTACCCAGAATTGATCAAAAAATGTTAGTCCTGCTATAGCCCATAGCAAAGAGCAGTACTAGCCCATACAAGAGAAATATTATTCACCATTGATGCTAAATCCATAATGCAAATGATGCAAGCTCCAATCATTGAAGGAACCACTCCTTTCTCCCATGAAATCCTCATGGAAATGTACCAGAAGTTAGACTTTACTAAAAGAGCTAAAAACCTAAAACTATTCATGACTGGAGGGAGCCCATTCTCGAAGAAAAATCCTCCATATCCATCCTCTGCTTTCTATGATAGAACCAGGCACATAGTTATTGTGCTTTCATATTTGATAGGGTATTATTTAGATCAGTGGCTTGATGAGGTTTCCTGTCCATATTGTTATCAGAGTCAAAGCCCTCTATCCTATTTAACTTTAGTCAATTCCTGGCAGATGCCATCTATGAACAATTCATAAATTTTATTGCAAAGGAAGTATTTGAATATTCTTCAGTCTTGGTTTACATGTTTGTTTATTTTTAGGCAGGCAGGTTTCAATTTGTGTTGAGCAAGCTAAATGAAGAACGTGAATCTCATTATGTCATCTTCTGAAAAGCCTTGTTGATGAAAGATAAAAAATAATTCACATATAAAACATTCATAGAAATGTTTGTACACCCATCGATGAGCCTCCTCAATTGTACAACAGAACCAAGAATCAGTAAAGAAATCAAAAGAATTACGCAGCTGACCGACCAAGATAGAATAGGAGATTGGTACTTGTACCAAAATTACATTGAATTAAGGATATATGGATGTGAATTGGCCCCTTAAAAACTGCCAAAGATCCTCTCCATGAGGATCTTTGCACTAGAGTATATAAGGAAAATGATCAATGCAGATGAAGTTCACTTTGTGGCAACAAAGAAGAAGTCCCAATTTAGGATCAAATCCCAGACTGGTCCTTTTATTTGAAACAACAGAGCAACGGTGAGGAGGCTGATAAGAAGTTGAAAGAAATAAAGTTCACCCATAGCTTCACATGGTCCTATGACCTATGGGGCATCATCAATAAGAAAAGGGTGGAAAACAAATCAACACCTTATATTCACACTCACAAGCCTAAAATAGAAAAATTCATGAAACAGACAGAGTGGTTTCTTGAAACCTTGCAAGAGGTTGAGGAGCAGATACTTTCTTCTTCAAGTGCACAGACTCCTAGGTGTTTCCAAGAAAACTAGTGTATTTTCGATTTGCTAGTCCCACTAAGATTGGTAGCTATCTTAGAAATAAACAATCAAAGCAATTTGAAATTTCCTTTATGTATGATAGATAAGAGAGAAGAAAAGGGACCAACCTAAATCTTCCACTTGATTCCTTACTCGATTTCTCTCTCCCTTGATAGAGCTTGCAACTCCTCTCCTACTTGTCCTACTTAGAGAATACCTGTAGAGACAAAGTAACAAAACACCATAAAATCATCTCGATCTATAATATCATAAACAATGCAGAATGAGAAATACATTGAGCATACAATTGCATTCACAAATAACAAGATTCACAAATACACGATTGTATGGAGCAAAACTCAAAGAACTTTATTAATAATAGAAGAGAGGATTATAACCTAGCTGTCTGATCCAACATCATCCTCCCAGCATCAAATCCCTCTTCACCTCATGAAAAGCAAGATCACCCAACAATACAATGTTCTCTCTCAAAGAGAAACTATCAGCACTTCCTTACAAATTACAAAATTCTAGCCTCCAGATCTCTCAGATGAGGGATCCATTTATAGATGTCTGCAAGGGTGTGAGTCAGCTCTGGGTTTTTTATTAGTGTCATAGCACTTATAGTTATTGGTTCCACTTGGAGATTTCATTGATCTCTTACTCATCCCTGGGCGAATTCAAAGAGGCAAGTGTCATAGGAGAAGTTTTTAGAAGATTCCATGAGCATCCACTTACCAAACTGTCTTAGCCATTTGTCCGTTCTTGCTCATCGCACCCTATAGAAGGGCTTTTCAGTATGCATCACACCTGGCTAGTGTAGGAGCCAGTATGCATCGCACCTTGAGAGTGGAGTAGTCAGTATGGTCCATTTTTGGTTAGTTCTGAGTGTTTTTTCAGGTGGAACTTCTGGGAAATGATGTAATAAGTTGACCATGATCCTTTAGGGCATGAAACAACACTTTTAGGGGTTGAATATCCCTTGGTTTATCGACATATATGATTGGGGTTGAAGTGCCCAAATATGTCTATAACAGTTTCCCCCTAAAGCATGAGGTCGTAAATCTTTTGATGTCGGGTGAAATGATTTATCATGAGTATCTGAGTTATTCGAACTGGAAGGTGACCTGTATAAGAAATACAATACATCATAATCATATTATTTCCATGATCTAGCTGAGGCAGGCGTTCCCATGCCCGGCTTTCTAAATTCATTTTCATGTACATAGGACAGATAATCGTCTGTAGTTGGAGATTGGTGATTCTTGGTATGTAGAGTCATCATCCCTTAGCTTGGATGATCATCTGTGCAGCTTCTGTGTACATCTAATATCTTTATATTCCTGAATATATCACAGCCCGGATGGGTCAAACTAGATCCAGGGTCTTCAAACTTGTTCAATATTCACTCGATGTACAAGTAGATCCATGTGAAAAAATGTTCTGAAGTCAAACATGGAAAGACATTGCCTGATTACCAGCGAATGATGTAAGCTATTAACAGGCGCGAGAGGAATCACCGATAATGATAATCACCCTCAAGGTACTATAGTACAATTCATGTGGTGTGAATATATGATCCAATGTCGAACACCACATAAAATTTTTCGGTCGAAGGCCATTGATGTAAACCTGTTGCCGAAAGTGAGAAACTTGCCATTGAGGCATGCAATCTTCAAAGTACTGAAATGGTTGTTTCTAAGTCCACTTCTTGGATAATGAGCTGATGTCGACAAGAAGTGACCCGTCTTAGGATGACCTTGATGTATCCCACATCTACGACACTAAATGAAGCAAATGATTTTCTAGAGGTGAAAACGATCTGATGATACAAGGTTCAGGAATGGCGGTCATGAAAAATGGAGGGTGAAGGTATTGCAGTGGATGAGGCGTTAGCTGGATGGTGAATTCTCTAAATGACTTCTCTTGAACATATTGGTGACACTGAGATGGATTGGTAGTGTTAACCCCAAAAGATGGATAGTATGGTGGACCCATGGTGATATGTCCGGTGAACGGAATAACCCAACCCGACTCAATCATGGGGATGGAGTGAAAGTGTCATGTTCAAGAGCGACTTGCTACCGATAAAATTATTCAAGTTTTCTTCCCTTTTTCCCCAGTCATTGTTGACCAGTACCTCTTTATTTTTGTCAAGCTTGAGGAGGATAACATATTCTTGTTCTATAATTTTCCCTTCGAGCAAACCTATCACTATGTTTTCCCTGGGTGAACAAGTTTGTTGCTATTGTTTTAACGAGTTTAACGACAAGGATAACTTGGTCCTTTTCATGTTTATAGATTTTTAAAAGGGACGAAAAGGAAACTCCAACAGTCCTTTTTCGCAGCATAATCCCTTAAGTCCGAAAAAGCATAAAATAATACGTAAGGGATGTTTTTTTTATTGCTTTAGCGAGCCAAAAAAACAAGTGCTCGATCTTTTTCTGGGATAATCCCTCAGGTCCAAAAAGATTAAAATGTACAGGAGGGATGGCGCTTACCCTTACTTTAACATGTTGGAAAGGCCAATAGCTCGATGATCTTTTCATATTTAATGAGTCTGAAAAGAGTTTAAAGTGGACTCATTTTCTGAGGAACGAGTGGTGTTTAGGGTAACAACTGGTTCCAGGTAAGCTTGGAACTTCTCAAAACATAGTGATGTGAAGAGGGTCGCTAACAGGACCACTCGTCGCAGTTGCTCCTCAAAAGGGTAAACAATCAAGTGGAAGCATATAATCGGCCAAAAGAATGGAGGTGATGGAAGGAACACAACCAAGGTTCAAAAGGATGATAGCAGAGCGATCACAAAGGTTATTTACCGAGGGTAGATTCATTTTTTAACAAGCTTGAACCGAGAGAAACTATGCTCAGTGGCAGGTTCATTTTTTAACGAGCTTGAACCTTGCAGAAACATTGCTCATACCAATAGTTAAAGATGTCTCTCATTCGTAGGTTCATTTTTTAGCGATCTTGAACTCTACGATAACATATGCTCATTACCTTTTTATGTAGGCTAGAAACAACTAAACTACAAAGCTAGAAACTAAAAATCTAAGGAACTATTGAGGTTAGATAGGATGGTTTTATCTTCTGCCTAGACAAAACCTTTCCTTTGGTCCGTCTGGAGTGCAGGCATTGCCGGACCAATTAACCTAAGAAGTTGGAACTAAAAAGCTAAAAGGTTAAAAATGCTAAAAATATAAAAAATGAAATTGATCGTTTTTTGCTTGCATAAAAAGGTTTGCATGCCCCCAGGCATCGAGAAAAATAGAGACTCCAGGTGACCATATGGAAGTCACTGTGGTTAAGCAGGATTGTTTCGTCCATAGAGCAGACAAAACACTTCCTTGGCTTTGTCCGTAGTGCAGACAAAGGTGAATGGTGTGTTGGACCAGTCACTTAACTTACAGGGAAATCCATATGGTAGGATGGTTTCGTCAGCAGTTAGACAAAACACTTCCTTAGCTTCATCCACAGAGTGGACAAAAGTGAATGGTGTGGGTTGGCACTTCCAATCACATAATGTACAAGGAAACCTATTTTTTTTTTTAGTTGGGTTTGTCTGCCGAAGCAGACCAGGGTGCATGCCCCCTAAGCTTTGTTCAATTCACCGGACTACTCACCACAATCAGGTGGATGGAATGAAGGTTGAAGAGACACTCTTGATGTGAAGATACCATTTAGGGATGATGTTTGACTTGGAGCTGTGTTTGAACCGGGAAATGAAAGCTGGTCGATAAGTTGTACCATTTTGCCTTCATGTGGGAAACACATTACTTGAAAGAGTGTGGAAACAATAGCTTCCATACTATATATATAGTCACGTCCAAGAAGTAGATTGTAATATAATGGTCCTTGGACTACCATCATGTTCAAGTGAACAGTTTTGATTTTCAAAGTTATTGGTAACTTCGGAAGGATCCCTAACGGTTGACTGGTTCCTTTGTTAGAGACTGAAAAATTTTGTGTCACAGGCATAAGCGATGGTGAACCAAGCGCTTTCCAAGTAGTTGAGGAAAGGATACTAATTGAATCCCCTTCATCTATGATAGTGCCAGACACAATCATTTTGTAAACTTGTACTATGATCCAGAATGGTGCATTAGATGGAAAGCAAGGTCTTGCTAGTTGATTCCAATCAAAGGAAACGACTAGACTGCTTGGAGGCGGTACCAAATAAACGGCTGGATGAACCCCTTGAACTGGGGAATTTTCCTCCTATTGTAAAGGAATAGGTGGATTACCCCCAAGTTCATCAGACTCGGTATTAACAAAAAGAATTTGAACGGTATCGTTATCATTCTCTTTGGAAATTGTATCATCTGAAGGTGGACCTTCTGATGGCAAGACAGGGCCGACTGCCATCTCGACTTGCTGACTTTAATCCGGTATGGACTCAGAAGGTTCACTCTCAATGATAGGCATTTCGACCAACGATTGAGTTATGTCAGTTGGATTTTCAACTAGCGAAGGACTTGGTGAGAGTTTCTTGTATCTAGGTGGAAGTCGTTGCAGTGAAGCAAGATGGTTATGCAAGATTCTCTTGGCCTCATCCAAAAAAGGAGAATGGGGAAGGTGATGGTCTCCTTCAAATAATAGGCATGGATTTTTGACCTTTCTTTCCTATCCAGGAACTTCATTTTCACTAGTTGATGGTGTCCTGTCAACATGATCGCGAGAGGTTGATGACACCAGACGGTGCGAACGAGGAGACCATTCCCTCAAGATCTGCGGAATGCAAGGAAAATATCGATGAAAATGGTTTCCTTTGCAAATTAGACAAGGATATTTAGGAGTGTTTATGTGTGGATTTTCACCAGATGATTCGTGGTTGCCCCCTTGCTTAACTGACTTCTTCTTCTTCTCAGCCACTTGGTTACCAGTATCACTATTTTCACTAAGCAAAGAGGAAGAAGGGGAGGGAGAAACAAATGAAGTAGAAGGTGAATTGTCACTTTCGGTATCAACTGGTTGTTGATTCAATTATTGAGGAATTACGGTATTTTGAATGACAGAGGTTGAGAACAACCATACCAGCAGACCAATTGTGATTCCTGGAAGGGACAATGTGGCCATATATGGAGCACCAAAATTTCCCCAAGAGGAAAATGGACTAGGATTCCCCTCAAGAGGGATTCCTTGATTGGTGGAATCCATTATCTCAACCTGAGATAAACGAAGGAAAAAGGATGTTATTCCGAATTAAATAAATTTTAATGACGCTTTGACACAACTTTGATTTTTCAAATTTTAAGAGTCGAGAAAAAGCTAAAGATGACTCTAGTCGCCTTTGATTTTTAATGAGCCTAATGTGGCAAGTGCTCATATGGACCTTTTCTTTTAAGGAGTCGAAAAGGAACGAAAGTGACTACTCTAGAGATCTAGATAGAGGGATTACCAGACCAATCGCAAAACTGCAATATACACCTTGGTGGTAAATTAAAGAGAAATTACCAAGGACTTATGTACACCAGTCAATCTTCCCAAATGTTGTGTTCATTGCATTGTGATCGATAGGGCGGCAGACACGGCTTCCCATGGATAAAGGATATAAGCCTATTGTGGTCTCCCAATATATACTCGACAATACAAGGAGTAGAAGTCCATGCTAGCACTTATCATATCAAAGAGGAGGAATCAGCCAACCTTCGATGAAAACGATAGTTACTAGATTTTACGATGCCAGAACACGTCTCTAGCATAGACCTCTAGATGTGTTATGTTAGGTTCCAAAGCATTGTTAAGTTCATTGAGATTTATTTTAGAGTTGATGTTTTTTAGAAGTTTGTCTTTCAAGGTTCACTGTGTGATGTAGATGTAAAATTCCTAAATATGCAATCTAAAATGATAAACAATCATTGTTTTCTTTTAGCAATGAAAATCCTAGTTACTAAGGAAAGAATATTATGATTCTTTCAACAAAGAGCAAAGAGCACACACTAAATGCACATTTCCTAAATCATTTTCGCACACAGTCTAAATGCAAATGCAAATGCATGTATTTGTTTTTCATCCCCTTTAATGTGAAGAATGCCAAAAAAGGAAGACTAAGTATAGATCTGAAATATTTTCTTCAAAGCGACATTTCGACAATTTCTTTTCGAAATGAAAGGAAGACTAAACGACACTTTTCGATTTCAAATATAAAACTGCTTTTGACACTTCAAATATTAAAAATTCAAATCAAATATATGACAAAAAGTACAATCAACTATCTAGAGAAGGAAGACTTTACGACACTTCTCTTTTTGACTCAAAATGACAGTTACAACATTTTTTTCATCAAAATGACAGTTTGATTTAAGCGACTTTTTTACTAAGGATCGTAACTGATAAACAAATACATAAAAACATTTCCTAATCCTAATCAATGGAGGTCGAACTGTGTAAAGGAAGGAGGCTTGTTGGGTCCCTATAATACTAGTGATTACCCCATTACTATGGTATTTGTACCCCTTATTAATATTGTTGTGCCCCTATTGCCCCCATATTGTTATTACTGTGCCCCATAGAAACCCTCTATTGTTATTTTTGTGGCTTTGTATTATTATTGTTAGGTCAGCTGGGTTATATTGTGACTCCTTAGACTCCTATATATAGAAAGGAGGTTTTGTCATTTCTATCATCCAAGAATTGTTCATTTATGTAATTTAAACGAGTTTTCCCCCTCGAAGAGGCTAAATTCTAAGGCGTGATCTATATTTTCTATCTTTTCTTGAGTTGGTTTCATAACATTTGGTATCAGAGCCAAGTTCTAGGGTTTCACTGCTCCAAATAGGTCATCATGGCATTTTCTCTATACCTTTTTTTCTGCAATGTTTCAGAAGTCGGAAAAAAAACCCATTTGAGAAGACATCACGCTGCAGCTTGGGTCTGAATTTCAGAGCTTTTTGCATTACATTTTCTGAGATATGATCCAAGGAAGTTTGTCTTTCTGCAGACTCGTGAATTACATTCCAAACAGGTGACCTGGGGAAAATCGTCATAACGTTTTCTCTGAGCATCGGATTGAAGTTTCGCAAAAATTTACAAAAAGAGGATGGACTATAGTTTCTTCTAGATATTTTTCAGAGCTAGAGGTCCAAATAGTGACACGTGGCACTTCACACAAGTTCGCTCTTCTGAAAAGGTCTATAATCATGTCACTGTGGGAGATTTGGCATAACTCTTCATTGAGAATCCAATTGGGGTTAGACTGGTGGCATTGGAAAGAGGACACAAAGGGCTACTATAGGGCACAATTTCAGGATTGGATGTTCTTAAAGTACAGAGATACATCAGAGGCAATATCGAGCTCCTACAAAGAAAAAAAAGTGTGTAGATTTTTTTAAATTCTTGCTTAAGATTGGTTTGAAAATTTATTTTGAAGGAATTCAAAGGGCTAGTAGAGCATTATTATCGGTAACTGATGCCCCGAGGAAATAAAATGCAAACACCTAGTAAGGAACCTGAATGCTCTAGCATGACTCATGAAGAAGAGGAAGAAATGCTACATGATATATCAAAATTACAGACCAAGTGCAAAAAATGTTAGCCTCACAAATGCTAACAGAAGCTAAGATAAATGGCATGGAATCTAAGATAAAGGGCATGGAAGCTAATATGGACGATTGGAAGACAGATTTGAAGACAGACATGCATGATTTGAAGATAGATCTGAAGACAGACATGGACGATTTGAAGACAGAAATGGACGAATTGAAGATAAATATGAATAAGTTGCTACAAGAAATGGTCACTAAGGGTGAAACAGTAGTAAAGGAAACTCATGAGGAGAGCAAAAGAAATGTTAATCATGATTCCAAGACTCTAATGTGGGATCGAAGACCCACCATATTCCAAAAATCGATATGAGGAAGTTTGATGGCAAGGATCCCGCAACATGGATATTACAGATGGAGCAATTTTTCGATCTCAATAATGTGCAAAACACACAAAAGGTACGTATGGCGACTTTATATTTGGAACCAAATCAGTTTGTATGGTATCAATGGCTTTGCTCTCATAAACAATTTATCACTTGGGCAATTTTTACGGAATAATTGATGTCACATTATGAGGATACAAAAAGAACCACTTTTTTTAGCCAATTGATAAGTCTCAAACAAAAGGGTTCAATAATGGAGCACATTGAGGAGTTCCAAAAATTGAACATAAGGGTAAAAGATATTCTAGAGGAGCATAGGATGATGTGTTCATAGGGTCTTTAAAGGATAATATCCAACATGATGTTCACCTTTGGGAACCTGATTCATTAGAGAAGGAATTCAGGTTAGCAAGAAAAATGGAAAGCAAAATTATGGAAACCAAGAAGCATACACCTCACAACTATAAAGATGGAAGTGTTGTTTCTCCTAGCCTACCACAACCTACAAGGGTTACACCACAACAATTGGAAGAAAAAAGAGAAAAAGGGCTTTGTTACAATTGTGATAGCAAATGCACTAAAGGTCATAAGTGTGCTGAGAAGAAATTATTTTACATAGAATACGAAAAGGAGGAAGAAAAGGATCAAGAAACATCAAAAGAAGAGGATATACTCCAGGACCCAACCCTAGAGAAAGAAGAAATGGATCAGACCATATCTTGTAAAGCATTGGCAAGAATTACCACTCCTCAAACTCTCAAGATAGAAGGACATATCAAGAAGAAAAAGGTGCAAGAAGTGAAATATCACATCAATAAAGAAGAAATGAATCCAACCATATCTTGTAATTCAATGGTCGAAATTACCACTCCTCAAACTATCAAGATAGAAGGACATATCAAGAAGAAAAATGTTCAAGAAGTGAAAGATCACATCGAGCATCAAGAAATGAATCTGACCATATCGTGTAAAGGATTGGAAGAAATTACCACTCCTCAAACTCTAGAGATAGAAGGACATATCAAGAAGAAAAAGGTTCAAGCAGTGAAAGATCACATCGAGCATCAACAACAAGTTCTCCAACTTTTAAAGGATAACACCACTTCGGTGCAAAATCAAACAAAACAATAGGTAGATCAACATTGTAGTGAAAAATGTTTTGATGTAGGTGATTGGGTAATTTTACTGCTACATCTCAAGCAAGCTATTTATGAGAAGGAAATGTTGGCAATACTACATGCACTTAAAAAATGGCGACCTTACCGAATGGGAAGACTCTTCAAGGATGAGGATGTGGAGGCATTGTTTTGTGCTATTTCTATTATCCAACCAGATTGGATAAACAAAGCAAGGGATGAATGGAAGAAGGACAAAGAAGTATGGCCACTTATTCAAAATTTGCAAAAGATCCCAATTCAAAAAATATTGCCAGAAATTGAAGAGGAAGGAAAAATCATATTGGAACCTGGAGCAGTC
>APFE031387460.1:1581-16391 GCA_000404065.3 Pinus taeda | reverse complement strand
CAAAAAGATCCAAATGTTTCTTTGGAGTCCAAGAGGTGGAATATTTGGGTCATATTGTATCTCATGAAGGAGTTAAGGTAGACCCTAGCAAAATTAAAGCCATTAAGGAATGGAAAATTCCCACATCCATAAAGCATCTGCGAGGATTCTTGGGTTGACAGGGTATTATCGCAAGTTTGTTAAGAATTATGGGAGAATAGCAGCCCCTCTAACAACATTATTGAAGAAATATGCATTTTCATGGACTCCGGAAGCAACAAAGGCCTTTGAACATCTTAAAGAGGCAATGTGCCAAGCACCGGTCTTAGCTACACCGGACTTCACAAAAACCATTATTGTGGAATGTGATGCTTCAGGAAATGGAATTGGTGTTGTTTTAATGCAAGATGAAAGACCCATTGCTTTTGAAACTCGTCCAATCAAGGGAAATTTTTTACACAAAGCTATTTATAGAAGGAAATGTTGGCAATACTCCATGCACTTAAGAAATGGCGACCCTACCTAATGGGAAGACACTTCAAGGTAAAAACGGATCATGATAGCCTTAAATACTTTTAGAACAAAGATTATCCTATGAAGAGCAACAAAAGTGGGTCACAAAGATGTTGGGTTATGACTTTGAAATCATCTACAAAAAAGGGAAGCAAAATGTGGTGGCAGATGCACTCTCAAGAAAGGATGAGGATGTGGAAGCATTGTTGTGCGCCATTTCTATTATCCAACCAGATTGGATAAACGAAGCAAGGGAGGAATAGAAGAATGACGAAGAAGTGTGGGCACTTATTCAAGTTACAACAAGATTCCAGTACGTTAGATACATTTAGCTGGAAAAATGATTCGTTATGGTACAAAGATCGCTTATACCTCTGTAATAATTCCCAGCTAAAACAAAAGATTCTTATGGAATTGCACACTTCTCCCTGAGGAGGGCACTCAGGATTTTTTAAAAATTACCACAGGGTTAAGAAATAATTTTTTTGGGATGGCCTTAAATCAGATATTCAAAATTTTGTGGCGGAATGTTTGGTTTGCCAACAAAATCAAGTTGAAACAATTAAGACACCAGGTCTATTACAATTTATCCATTCCAAGCCAACATTGGGAGGAGGTTTCAATGGATTTTTATCACAGGTTTACCCAAGTCTGAGGGAAAGAGTGTCATCATGGTGGTAGTTGACAGACTTACCAAGTATGCACACTTTTGTGCATTATCACATCTATTTAAAGCCAATACAGTTTCCACGGTATTTATGGAAACAATTCAAAAGCTACATGGAAACAAAGATTATTGTAAGTGATAGAGATCCCATTTTCACTAGAAATTTTTGGACAGAATTATTTTCTTGTCTTGGTACACAGTTAGCTCATAGCTCATCTTATCATCCTCAATCTGATGGGAAAACTGAGATAGTAAACAATGTTTGGAAGGATATCTTCGTTGCTTTGTATCTGATAAACAGACACAATGGGTCAAATGGTTGCCTCTAGCTGAATGGTGGTATAACACCTCCTTCCATACAGCAACAAAAATGAACCCATTTATGGCACTTTATGGGTATCAACCACCATCCATCACATCATATTTAAGAGAAAATTCTAAGGTTCAGGCAGTGGAACATCACATCGAACATCAACAACAGTCCTCCAACTCTTAAAGGATAACCTCGTGTTGGCACAGAATAGAATGAAACAACAGGCAGATCAACATCGCAGCGAAAGAATTTTTGATGTAGGTGATTGGGTATTCCTATGGCTACAACCATATAAGCAAATGTCTCTCAAGCAAGCTAAGAGGATAATAAATTATCACCAAAGTATTATGGTCCATACAAGGTGTTGCAAAAGATTGGTACTATGGCATACAAATTGGAGCTTCCTGCAGCTTCTTCTCGAGTGCACCCAGTTTTCCATGTGTCATGTTTAAAGAAGGTTATAGGCGACAAGATCCCAGTTCAAACAATATTGCCAGAACTTGACGAGGAAGGAAAAATTATATTGGAACCAGAAGCAGTCACAGAAACAAGATCTCGACAGCTACGAAATCGATCAATTTCGGAGTATCTTATCATGTGGAAGAACTTTTCTGCGGAAGATTCCACATGGGAGGATGAGAATTTTATATAGAAGTATCCATAACTATTCAAGTGTTGAGGACAACACTTTTTTTGAAGGAGAGGGGCATGTTGGGTCCCTATAATACTAGTGATTACCCCATTACTATGGTAGTTGTAACCCTTATTAATATTGTTGTGCCCCTATTGCCCCCATATTGTTATTACTGTGCCCCATAGAATCCCTCTATTGTTATTTTTGTGGCTTTATATTATTATTGTTAGGTCGGCTGGGTTATATTGTGACTCCTTAGACTCCTCTATATAGAAAGAGGTTTTGTCATTTGAATCATCCAAGAATTGTTCATTTATGTAATGTAAAGGAGGTTTCCCCCTCGAAGAGGCTGAATTCTAAGGTGTTGATCTATCTTTTCTATCTTTTCTTGAGCTGGTTTCATAACAAGGCTTCAGTAATGAGATACTGATCATAAGCAGCAAAACAACTTAATAGAGTTGAGAGCAAGGAGAAAAAAACCCAAATTTCAAAGAGAATAATAGTATTACTCAGTCATCGCACCTGTGCTTCATAGAAACATGGATGCATCTCACCTACTACACACAGGAGGTGTGATGCATACTAGTTTCCAGTTACAAACAGTGCGATGGGCCAAGGAGCACAACTGAGGTGCGTTTTTGGTCAAATTTGTAGTTGAGTTCAGTGATTTAGGCTGAGCTATTATGGATAGTAAAAAGCAAAGTATAGGGGTATGATCTTAGGAGGTTATTGAGCTACCACAAGGGCATCTAGGATGCTTGTAACTCAGATGTTTAGTTCATAAACTAACCCGGAGATTGACTAAAGCAGCATTCATCTACTTTGCAATTGCATAGCAAGAGCAGTTCGAAGGCTATCTGGCTAACTTCAGGCTCCGTCTGTAGTTTATAAAGCAAACAACAATAACAAATAAACAAATTATTCGTCTCCCCAGTGGAGTCGCCATTTTGTTTACGGGAAAACTAGTGTCTTTTCAATCTGCTAGTCCCACTAAGATTGGTAGCTATCTTAGAAACAAACAATCAAAGAACTTTGAGATTTCCTTTATGTATGATAGATAAGAGAGAAGCAAAGGGGCCAACTTGGATCTTTTGCTTGATTCCTTGCTTGATTTCTCTCTCCCTTGATAGAGCTTGCAATTCCTCTCCTACTTGTCTCACTTAAAGAATACCTGTAGAGACAAAGTAACAAAACACCATCAAAGCATCTCAATCTATAATATCATAAATAATGCAGAATCAGAAATACATTGATCATACAATTGCATTCACAAATAACAAGATTCACAAATACACGATTGTATGGAGGAAAACTCAAAGAACTTTATTAATAATAGAACAGAGGATTACAACCCAGCTGCTTGATCCAACATCATCCTCCCAGCATCAAAGCCCTCTTCACCTCATGAAAAGAAAGATCACCCAACAATACAATGTTCTCTCTCAAAGATAAACTATCAACACTTCCTTACAAATTACAAAATTCCAGCCTCTAGATCTCTCAGATGAGGGATCCATTTATAGGTGTCTACAAGGGTGTGAGTCAGCTCTGGGTTTTTGATTAGTGTCATTCCACTTATATTTCTTGGTTCCACTTGGAGATTTCATTGATCTCTTACTCATCCCTGGGTGAATTCAGAGAGGTAAGTGTCATAGGAAAAGTTTCTAGAAGATTCCATGAGCATCCACTTAGCAAACTATCTCATCCATTTGTCCATTCTCGCTCATCACACCCTACAAAAGTCCTTTTCAGTATGCATCACACCTGGCTAGTGTAGGAGCCAATATGCATCACACCTTGACAGTGGAGCAGTCAGTATGGTCAGTTTTGGCCAGTTCTGAGTGGTTTTTTAGGTGGAACTTCTGGGAAATGATGTAATCAGTTGACCATGATCCTTTAGGGCATGAAACAACACTTTTAGGGGTTAAAGAGCCCTTGATTTATCGACATATATGATTGGGGTTGAAGTGCCCAACTATGTCTATAACACTAGGTAGCAACAAAATCATAGTATAGAGGACAGACTAGACAAGGGCAGGGAACAGGAAAAAGAAACAACTAGTAAAATACATAGAGAATATCAATCACCAGGGACTGATACTTCTATAAAGGAATTTAAGCTGAAATTTAGAAAAAGGGCAAGGATTCGTATGGACATGGACCTAGATAAAGAATCACCACAACAAACAATTACCAACCTCAGTGGTATTCCTGGTTCATCTCTAACAGGAGGTCAATCTTTTCATATGACTCTGATCTCAGAAAGGCAACAAACTCTTCAAATTTCCACATATACCAATGTAATGAGAGAAAATGAGGAGACCATTTTTGATACTTTTAGAGAGATAAAGATCATAAATGAAATGTTGAAAATGAGTACTTATGCTCAGTTCTGGAAGCAAAGTTCTACTTCCCAAGGCAGACTTCTATCATCTTTCGATTCATAGAAAAGGAAAATACATATGGAATTCCTTGAGGAAAAAACAATAGAACCTAAAACTTTAGCTAATTATAAACATACTTCCTTTGAGTTT
Organism: Pinus taeda; assembly: GCA_000404065.3. Taxonomy (NCBI): domain Eukaryota; kingdom Viridiplantae; phylum Streptophyta; class Pinopsida; order Pinales; family Pinaceae; genus Pinus; species Pinus taeda. Next base: position 11,751 of record APFE031387460.1, on the reverse strand, counting down.
GATGCCAGAAATGTTCATCCTATTGATCAGTTGGAAATGCATAAGCAAACCGGTGAGATGATCTCCTCCAATCTAACAAGTGCCTCTATGAGTTTGTTTAAGTGGATTTATCAAATGCCCAATCTAAGATGAAAATGGAAAATATTTCATGTCAATCAAAATATAACAGAATTAATTCCTTGGAAGAGTTAGTGGTGAAAATTGGGTATGATCCATCAGATGTGAAAGCAATAGAAGAGATTATTAAAAAGAAGGAGGCTGATATAGCAGCCTTGAGAAAATAATCAAAATGCCTGCAACGCATGATCCATTGACTAAAGAGATAGAGGAAACAGAGAGTCAAAAAGCAGAGATGATGAAACTGATAATGGAATAGTCACTCCAAATAAAATAAATGGAAATAGAGATGGAGAAGATGGTACAAGAAAAGGAGACAGCAGCACAGTTGGTTACCACCACTATGGAGGTTGTCCCTCTTACATCTGTCCCCACAGCTACTCTAGCAACTACCAATACAGGGACAGGAAGTAGTGTAGAACAACTAACCAAATCCATGGAGAGCATGAACCTTTAGACAGAAGAAATCAATATATTGGAAACTCAAGTCAACTTTTTTCATGACTAGATTAAAAGAGTTGAGAGTGCACATTTAGTAGAAATGCAGAGGACGTGAACATTAATTGAAAATTTGCAAAAATCAGAAAGGATTCTTCAATTGGCAACACTTTGGGAAGGGTAAAGGAAATCATCTGAAAAATATCATTGGGGGTATGAATGAGATTTGGCCCAACATCCAAATCATATTTGAGAAGAAGGAGCTAGTTGAAAAAGCTAAAGGGGCTATTTCAATCACTAACCAAGAGCTGGAAGACATGCCAACAATAGCAACAGAATCATAAAATTTCTAAATTCAAAGAACATGTATGAGCTAGAAGAGCTAGGAGTAGGAGACAGAATAGAAACTATTCGATAGGTGAAGAAGGTATTGACAAAAAAGAACTTGATTGTTTAGATTTGAGGAGAAATGCTAGAATTTGGAGCTGACAGTAAATAGATTGTTCAACAGAATTGAACCTTTGACACAAAAAGGTCTCCCTTATTTGTTTATCATTAATGATAAATTCATGACCAGAAAAGATTATGTCAAGAGGCTACAATACATCATAAAGGATGTTGTCAATCTCTCCAATATCATAGGCAACATTACAAGGAAAGCAATGTTGGATGCTATCAGCAATCCAATTTTCATTGAACATGAATTGAAACACGTTTTTGCAGTGAAGCCCACTTTTGCGCGGTACACAAAAGCATATGAGATATATCACAGGATGATTAAGGTTAAAATCCCAGATGAAGATGAGCGGAGCGAACTATGCAACTACCAAGAGGAACAATATAAGCAAGATTGAAGAATCAACACAGAGCTGAGTCAGCACCTAGCTGAGTTAGCAAAGCCAACACAATTTATTAAAGAACAACCAAATCAGCCACTACAAAAGAAATTATTACCCACCAATGCCATTCAGAAAAAAAGGGGCCAGATGTTGAAGTTATCTTATCTTGGCCACTTCATGGTCACACTAGTAAAATTTTTATTCCTCTGTAATTAATAACAAATTGCCAAGTGTATACGACATTTGTTGTAGATTTTAGTTAAATACTTTATGCATTGGAAGTATTAGAGGTTGGACCTAAGTAATTGTGAAACTTTTCTTTTTAGAGCACTGTAATTTTGGAACTGGAGCATCAATAATAAAGGACCATTTGCAAGATACTTGAGCTATTTTTATCTGGTGATGTTTTTATTTCTATGTTTAAATGTTTAGTTGTTTTCTTCATTGTGTATCATTGAAATATTTTTGTAAAACAGAAATTTTAGAATAATATATGTCGTTGGAGCACCTTATTTCTATCTGTGTTTACTATATAAGTGTTTTCCTCTAAGGTCTGATTAAGAAATACTTAATTTCTTTTTAACCACTACTGAGTTCACCATTCTACCATCTCATTCTTCATTTTGCTTTAAGAACCAGTAAACATTGTTAGCTAGCCTTATGAATGCTCTAAAAAAATTTGATGCTACAATCCAGCATTTTGACTCGTAGCCCAATGGAAAAGGTTTGAACAAGATCACCCTAACCAACCAAACAATCAATCAAATAATCGATCTTTTATCATTATAGCTAGCCTAAAATATTAGATACTGGAAAGAAAGCCAAATCTCAAAATATACAGAGAGATCCCACTCTGAGAGTAGGATGGCTAGATCCTAGACTCCAAAGTGGTTTGATGTTCCTTTATGATTCTTTTTCTTGCCAATCTTAAAAAATCATAGAGCGATAACATACTATAGGAGGAAATGGGGGACACTAAGTCTTTGAGGAAGATGTAATTTTGCATGGAATCTCAACTCCTGGAGCATCCTGGAGTGGTAGGCATAAACCACACTCAATCTTCCTTCATGAGATATGTACTTAAGGATATGGTAAGCTACCTCATCCCAAGGGTAAGGTAAAATTTCTCTTCTCACTCCATTCTTGTTTTCCACATGCTTCTCTTTTGAAAGGAAGAAGTTTTTCCTAGTTGTGACACTTACCTGTTTGTATTCTTTTCTCCACCTAATTCCTAGAGGTGGGGTGGCCACTCTACTTATGGTTTTAGGACTGAGAGAGATGGAAAACCCTCTGATAATAGTTGTATCATTATCTTCCTCTTGAGGTTTTAATTCCATGGAAAATTCATGGGAAAGATCATCATCATACCCCTTTAGAAAGTCAAAGAAACCCAACCACTGGTGTCTTCTGAAGATGTCAACTACACGAGGGTGTTGGTAAATTATCCTAGTGTTTGAGGGTTCCCTTCTATTAAATCCCCCCCCCCCCCCATTTATTCTCTATTACTTCTTAATTCTATATAGGTGTGGAATTCAAAAAAAAAAAATCAAACACTCTTAGTGGTGAAACAATGGTAAAGTGCTTGGTAGTAGTGAGGAAGAAGGGTGCTTGAATTGATACCAACCAAACTATTTTCTTTTTTATTAACCACAAAAAACTTCAAAAATACCTCCTACTGATTAATTGACTATTATAGGCTATTAGTTTCAAGCAGAATTCTCATTCAATTAGATTTAGAAATGAGTAAAGAGGGTGTCACTTGCTTCTTTTCATAGCAATTATGGGTATGAATGAAGGCTTTGAGACAATATAGAGGCATTGTGACTCGTGTTTCTCCTCCCAACTCCTCCTGTAGCTCCTATCAGACCTCCTATATCACTTGTAAGTCCTTGTAGATTTCTCCTATTTTACTTGCAGACAGGATTTGAAGCTCCTCGGTGGCACCTTAGGTTGCCTGATGCACTAGCTCCTCCTTCCTCTACCTATTTTTTAAATGAGTGATGGTGCAAATGAAGTCGATCCAGCACATAATATCCTATTTTTCTTAAAATATTGGAGCACTCTAGTGACTTGACATTAACATTAGTTGCTTCTTTTGGACCGTTTCCCCACTAACTGTAATCATTTCTCTCTCCTCATGATTATCACCCCACTCTTCAAGAACACCACTTTATTTGAGTTGACATTTCCATGTTGCATGGGTGACTTAAACTCACACTTGAGTTTACTAGTCGAGGGTGGCCAAGTTCACTGACCACCTCCAACCTTTTAAAACACCTTTTCTTGCTCAAAACACATTTTAGTCATTTTATGCATAGGGAGGAGATTAGGGTTTCCATACCTAAGCCTATCTGTGGATCAAACTGCTATAGAGGTTTCCATAAATCATTATGATCAAAGGAGTTGATTTTTTTTACTTATTTCCTCCGCACATCTTCATTATTGATGATTCCTTGACTATTTCTTTTTTTGTTTGTGTGAAGATGCCTCTCCAATGTCCAAGTTATTGCTAGTGGTGGAAAGCCTCGAGAATCATGTGTCTCTTCATAGTTACAAACAAGGCTCCATCATCCCTTCTGGTGGTGGAAAAACATAATATCAGTGATTATTGTTGTGGCTGCACAGGCTGCTAGAAGAGGATTTTCTTCTGTAGTAGCCTTTTTATCTCCCCTGAAAGTCTTCATTTTGCATGAGGGAGATAAGGGAGATTATGATAAGATGTAACACCCTCATCCCACATCTACCCAAGTAACTGACCAACCAGGGTAAATATGTTATGAGAGGTCACTATAATGGGATTCAACCTCCTAGGTGACCTTAAGGAAGTGGAATCGATGGAAACCCAAAAAACGAACCTTCTATACCTACTATAGGACTCCCAAAATCCTTCCCAGTCATCCCCATGACTAGTCCTTCACTACGTTTTTAGACCATTAAACCCCTGGACCCTCCCTTGATATGTACAAGGGTGTGTCTGGGAGGCTCTAGTCACTCCCACAATAAGGCATGGGTGCATATGGGGACTTTTCTCCTCAGTCATGTGCCTACGACTCTTGGATTTGTGCCATGTTTTCAGGCCTAGAGCCTAGGTCACTGCCTAGAACTCAATGACAAGTTGAGAGATGAAATTTAACAAAGGAACAAAGCTACATTTGCAAAAGCATCAACAAGGACTAGATTGGACCCCTACTAGCCATGGCAGGCATTTCGTCAAATATGACACAAACATGAAAGCCACATGTCTTAACAATAGAACTAACCATAGGGGTCTCATACATATTTGAGAATTGCTAAGAAGCATTGATGCCTCAACACATTATCCACAATTTCATTTATTAGGCCATAGATACCTTGTACGTTCATTTACAAGTAAAAACATGATGAGATCCATACATAGCCATTATCACACTACATGTTCATAACTGACATAATAACACCATATATACCAAGGAAACAACATCCATATAATCCACATATACACCAGCGTAATACTCATGAAATAACAAGGAGAAATAAACTCATATTAATGATGCAAAGGTCAACCAGGTTTAGGACTTCCATGAACCACTCGACCATAGATTGGTTGAACCAAATCTCTCTTTTGGCCAATCACCCCCGTGCCATATTCAAAGCATGAATGTGGGACTTCAAACCAAACTCAACTAGGGCTTCCTGAGGCTACACCACCTCACCCTCATAAATAGATCCAGGCTTTACTACAATCCATCCTAGATTAGTAGGCCATAAAAAAAGTATGGATGCCACCATTTTTCTCCACCCACACCGTGAGGAATTTCCCTGTCTCCTAGTCTCTAGGATTTACTGCAATCCACACTAGATCACTAGACCCTAATTGAGAATCCACCCTCTAGGCTTTACTATATATCCCACCATTCACTGACAAGGATTCCTAGGCCTAATCAAGGGAAACCATCTCTGGTATTTACCGTATATCCTACCATTAACCAATAGAGGATTCCTAGGCCCACTGAGGCACACAATACATCGATTTACTACAACCCACATTCTAATTCAGGGTTCACTAAGCTAGTGGATTTAATGCAATCCACAGTTTGGTTCAGGGATCACTAGGAAATATGTTCTTTCTTTAGGATATCCACGTCACTCAACTTTGAATCCATCTGGCAATCCAGCTCAACCAAAACATGAGAACCTCTTCACACCATGGCTATCTGGAAATGAAAAGGCTAGATTGAAGACATTGTCTCACCTGGAAAAACTTGTTCTATGACAACAAAGAACCACATGCAATACCATGCATGCCAAATCTAGCAAGGAAATCACACATGCAAATCAGTACATGTAAAGAATCCTCGTATAGCTTCTTGATCTTGCTCTTCCTTACTTTCTCCTTCCTTCCTCTTGCCTTCTTTGCCTTTCTTGTTCCAATGCCAAACTACTCCAAGAAACTCTAAGTGTCTAAGAGTGAGGGAATAAATGGAAACCTCGAAAACTGAAATAACAAAAGGCACCAACTAATCCTTAAAACCCTTTTTATTAATGAGGGCTCTATTTTCTTCATTTTCCATTATTTTCCTTGATTTTCCTCCTCCCATGCAACCTCTGACCTTTCACCATCCTTTTCTCCTAATTTCCAATATTTTCATAAATAAATGTGCCAAAAATGCCATTTTCCTTTCCAAATCCTTTGTCATTTCCTTTGTCAATTTCCTTAGCCATAATAAATCAATGAACACCCACATTAGGATGTCTTGCCCAACATTCAACTTGGATTAAGTGTCCCATCAACCGTGGTTATTATTTTGTCTTTATTAACTTTTATTACATAGAATTTTCACCAGGGTTGTTACAAAACCCTCCCCCTTGGGGGACACCATCCTCGGTGTTCAACCACACCTATACCTCAGTGATTTTTTTGAAAAGAAAACATACTTCCCACGGAGCTTTATGACTGAGCTCGTTGCAGTATTTAGAATTATCACCCTACTGAGATGCAAACCAACATGAAAACATAACATCATAATAGCATGGCACCCATACTGCTTATTGGAGCTTTCTAAATTAGCTCATGGTGGTATATACATATATCAAAACATCACCCAAACATATGCCAAAACATATACCAAACATCATACTAAAACTTCTTTGCCTCAACCAACAAACAATGAAGGATACATAACCCACATCTGATCCACCATCTCCCATGTAGTGTCATCTAGCCCAAAGTGCTTCGACTGCACTTTAACTTGCTCGATTGCTTGGTTCTAGAGCATGAGCATCTTTCTCTATAATATACTATGTGGTTCCAGCTAGAACTCTCCCTCTAGATGCACTTACAATAAAAACCATTCAATCACATGATCAACATATTTAACATACTTATTAAGAAATGACACAAGGAAAACATCACGGACTTTCGTTGTCAAAGGCAGTGCAAGCCAATAGGATACTCGCCCAATCCTCTCGAGAATCTTGAAAGGTCCACAAAATCATGGTGCCAGCTTGGCACATGATCCAGTCTACAATGAGCTCTTCTTCAGTTTGACGTGTAAGTATACCTGTTCCCCAACCTGAAACTCCTTGAAAACATGTTCTAATATGCATAACTCTTCTTCCTATCTTGTGCTTCCTTTAGATTATTCTTGATACTTGCATTCCGTACTCCATGTCTGCCAACATGTCTGGTCCAATCAACACCCTTTTCACCCGATCGCTCCAATTGATGGGAGTATTGTAACTCCGACCATACAATGCCTCAAACATACTCATCCTCAAAGATTCATGATACCCATTTTTGTAAGAGAACTCGACCAATGGAAAATAATCTTCCCACTTCTGTGGTTGATGCATCACATACATCCTCAATATGTCCTCCAATATTCTATTGACCCTTCCTATCTGTCTATTAGTCTGTGGATGATAAGATGTATTGAAGGCCAACTATTTCCCTAATCTTGCAAACAACTCCTTTCAAAACTTGGAAGTGAACTTAGCATCCCTGTCTAATACAATCTTCTTCAAAACACCATGCAACCCAACCATATCACTAATGAATACCCATGCTACATCGCTAGCTTAGAATGTAGACTTCATTGTAATGAAGTGTGTAAGCTTTGTCAATGTGTCCACCACAACCATGACGGAATCATGTTGTCTCACTGTCCTCGAAAAACCTGTGACATACTTCATGGAAATGACCTCCCATTTCAATTTTGGAATTGCAAATGGTTGTATAAATCCACCTAGATTATTACACTTTTCCTTCACCTACTGACAATCCAAGAACCTAGCCACAAACTCTGCTACATCCTTCTTCAGATGCGGCAAATAACAATAATTCTTCACAATGGTCAATGTCTTTTGATAGCCTGGGTGAGTTGAATATGGTTTCACATGAAACTCCCTTAAGATCACATTCTTAAGCTCACTATTATCTAACACATATATCCTATCTCTAAATCTGGTCAATCCATCTGTCGTGAGACAATAGTCCACATCCTACACCTACACCTGTACCTCTACCTATACCACTGCTTGTACCCATACTTGTACTCTGTTGTAACATGTGCCTAAGATCCATGTGCCTTACATCCTGCTGACTTTCCTATAAGATCCTATCTGGTAGATATGTCCCATAGGAACTCTTAGTACTACATGATTTACTTGTATCTGCGTGCTAAGAGCATATGCAACCCTGTTCTCCTTTCCTTTGATGTATTTGATCTCAAAATAAAACTCCCTAATCATGGCCTAGCTTGCTTGGTGTTTAGATTCAGCAGGTCAAATAGATACCTCAATCCACTATGATCACTCATCAATAAAAACCTATTTCCACGAAGATAGTGCCTCCACATCTTCAATGCATGTATGATCACTACTAGTTCAATATCATGCGTCTGATAGTTTTCCTCATGCTCATTCAGTTTTCATGACTCATAACACACTATTCCTTCCTGCATGAGGACTCCACCAAGTTCTCTATTGTAAGCTATTGAGGGCACTAGGATTGCCAATATTCAGGGGATCTCCTTGATATGAAGTCTGAACTAGACCTCACACAGTTTGGTGTGGGAGTCTCATCCAGTATGATGGCCTGGTTGCCATTGTCTTAAGGATTTGCCTCAAATCTTGCTTGTCAACACAGGAGAGTGTTTTTCTTTGTCTTCGAGAAGTGAGGTTTGTGTGCCTAGTGAGTGTAAGTGTACTTGTGTCAATGGTTCTTTCACTGTGAGGGGAAGAAGGTGAATGTGAGTTACGAGTTGAAAGGGATCAGTCCCAACTCGGCTAGAACACACAACACAAAAGGACATACACGACCTCCAGTGGAGCAGTCCACTCAGATGTGGAAGTCACAACATACAAGGTAAGATAACAAAGACAACACTCATGGAACAGTCTGAACGAGTGCAATGGTTGTTATAGCAAGGTTCAGGTGAGAGGTCTATCAGATGTCCAGCAGATCATTCGACACGGATGGGATAAAATTAACAACATATACAACACATTTCCATTAATAGATTATGTAGTACAACAAATGAAACAGTTCAAATGTAGAACATGGGTTAAAGAAACATGTATTACAAGTGTTAAAGATTAGTCTTACAACAGATGCAATAAATGTGTGAAAGTGTGATGGCCTATTAATAGGATTCTGAATTAAGTGAAAGTTCCAAGACACACTGGTACACCATACATCACTAAACCCATCAGTGGGGCACAGGAGCCACTACTTACTCCTCAAAGAAAAGATTATAGACTCTCTTGGCTATGTGGGAGGAGATGAGGTAAAAAAGTCCCTTTCATGTACAAATGAGGGGGCATTTGTAGCCAAGGGTGAAACTAACCCTTGTGGTTGTTCGACTACCCTCATGATTGTATGACTTCCATGACTTTTCAACTTACGTGACTCTTTTTTCAACAAGTGGGTCTCTTGGACTTCCATGTTACATCACATTGATTGACAACATAGCCCATAATGGAGATGTGGGCGACACGAATCATGACATGACTCGACATGACTTGAAATGACAGTGCTAGTACATTCATGATGTTGATGTAGTGCATTTCAAGTTACAGTGCTTCTGGGTGATGGATATCTTCATGATGTATCATAGCTCAAACTCTGCATGGCAAAGTGCATGGAGTCTTCGATGGTCCTTGGTTTGTTTGATGAAGCTTTTGCATGTTGTTCTTTGCTTGCATGTTGGGAGGCTTGACAGGCTCATCTGTTCGTGAAGATGCATGTTCGTCACGTTCGTCTGTTCCGCGTGCATCATTCATTCGTCTATTGCCGAACCTGTCCTTCTGCATGTGCTCCCTTCTTTCATCTCATTCGTCATCTTGCCATGTTTGTTGTTGTACCTATACCTACAGTCACTCATGATGAGACGACATCAAATCAAAACCTCCTAGTCTAACATGACACATGATCATTTCAGATGCAGATGACCGGGAGAGGTGGCAAGGTTACGAAGCGAGATGGTGGCTCTGGGCACTGCTAATGAAAATTGCGCAAGAGTCACTGAGTGATGTGTTAGCGCTTGAAATTTCACCTCAGGCTGAAAAAGGCAAACCTCAAGGCAACATCAAACCTTTTAGCCTCGTAGCTAGCCCTACGGGGCAGGAGAAGGCTCTCTCCGGTCTATCTCGTAAAATCTTAAATGGATGAGATGACCAATAAGGTAACACTGATATTAGGCTAGTAAACTGATTAGAAGGATTGATTTTAAAAATTTTGGGCTTTTGGTGGCAAATTGAGGAAGTGGCAATTTTGGGTGCGGGGATTTGACACAGT